>CAKAJE020001360.1:0-44431 GCA_916610135.2 Macropis europaea
GCCTCCTAGCCCATTACGCTATCTGAAATAAGCGCGACGTAAATTGAACAAATGTGATAAAATTACGCTGAATTCTTATATTAACGATAATATAAAATGATCTAATCGGGTCTCTGATTGCTCTATCAAAGAAGTTTGGTAGTGCATTTTACTCGTCATTTCATGCGCTTTAAGGTGCCGTCTAGCCCAATCCGCTATCTCAAATTGGAGATACGTAAATTGAACAAATGTGATAGAATTACGCAGAATTCTTATATTAACGATAATATAAAATGATCTAATCGGGTCTATGTTTGCCCTACCCCAGAAGTTTAATAGTGCATTTTACTCGCCATGTCTTGCGCTTTGAGATGCCGCTAAGCCCAATACGCTATCTGAAATAACAGCGACGTAAATTGAACAAATGTGTCAGAATTTCCCTGAAATCTTTTATTATGCAAAATATAAAATGTTCTAATCGGGTCTCTGATTGCCCTATCATAGAAGTTTAGTAGTGCATTTTACTCGCAATTCCACGCGCTTTAAGATGCCGCCTAGCCCAGTACACTATCTGATATTGGTGCGACGTAAATTGAACAAATGTGATAGAATTTTGCTGAATTCTTAAATTAACCATAATATAAAATGATCTGATCGGGTCTCTGTTCGTCCTAGCCTAGAAGTTTAATAGTGCATTTTATTCGCCATTTCATGCGCATTGAGATACCTCTTAGCCCAATACGCCATCTGAAGTAGGATCGACGTAAGTTGACCAAATGTGATACAATTACGCTGCATTCTTATATTAATCGTAATATAAAACGATCTAATCGGGTCTCTGTTTGCCCTACCCTAGAAATTTAATAGTGCATTTTACTCGCCACTTCATCCGCTTTGAGTTGCCGCTTAGCCCAATACGCTATCTGAAATAGGAGCGACATAAATTGAACAAATGTGATAGAATTACGCAGAATTCTTATATTAACCATAATATAAAATGATCTAATCGGGTCTCTGTTTGCCCTACCCTAGAAGTTTAATAGTTCATTTTACTCCACATTTCATGCGCTTTAAGATGCCACCTATCCCAATACGCTATCTGAAATTGGAGCTACGTAAATTAAACAAATGTGATAGAGTTACGACGAATTCTTAAATTAACCATAATATGCGATGATCTAATCGGGTCTCTGATTGCCCTACCCGAGAAGTTTAGTAATGCATTTTACTCGACATTTCATGCGCTTTAAGATTCCGCTTAGCCCAATACGCTATCTGAAATAGAAGCGACGAAAATTGAACAAATGTGATAGAATTACGCAGAATTCTTATATTAACGATAATATAAAATGATCTAATCGGGTCTATGTTTGCCCTACCCCAGAAGTTTAACAGTGCATTTTACTTGCCGTGTCTTGCGCTTTGAGATGCCGCTAAGCCCGATATGCTATCTGAAATAACAGCGACGTAAATTGAACAAATGTGTCAGAATTTCCGTGAAATCTTTTATTAAGCAAAATATAAAATGTTCTAATCGGGTCTCTGATTGCCCTATCAGAGAAGTTTAGTAGTGCATTTTACTCGCCATTCCACGCGCTTTAAGATGCCGCCTAGCCCAGTACGCTATCTGATATTGGAGCGACGTAAAGTGAACAAATGTGATAGAATTTTGCTGAATTCTTAAATTAACCATAATATAAAATGATCTGATCGGGTCTCTGTTCGTCCTAGCCTAGAAGTTTAATAGTGCATTTTATTCGCCATTTCATGCGCTTTGAGATACCGCTTAGCCCAATACGCCATCTGAAATAGGAGCGACGTAAGTTGACCAAATGTGATAGAATTACGCTGAATTCTTATATTAACCGTAACATAAAATGATCTAATCGGGTCTCTGTTTGCCCTACCCTAGAAATTTAATAGTGCATTTTACTCGCCATTTCATCCGCTTTGAGATGCCGCTTAGCCCAATACGCTATCTGAAATAGGAGCGACGTAAATTGAACAAATGTGATAGAATTACGCTGAATTCTTATATTAACCGTAATATAAAATGATCTAATCGGGTCTCTGTTTGCCCTACCCTAGAAATTTAATAGTGCATTTTACTCGCCATTTCATCCGCTCTGAGATGCCGCTCTAGCCCAATACGCTATCTGAAATAGGAGCGACGTAAATTGAACAAATGTGATAGAATTTCGCTGAATTCTTATATTAACCAAAATGTAAAATGATCTAATCGGGTCCCTGTTTGCCTTATCCTAGAAGTTTAATTGTGCCCTTTACTCGCCATTTCATGCGCTTTGAGATGCCGCCTAGCCCAATACGCTGTCTGAAATAGGAGCGACGTAAATTGAACAAATGTGATAGAATTTTGCTGAATTCTTAAATTAACCATAATATAAGATGACCTAATCCGGTCTCTGTTTGCCCTACCCTAGAAGTTTAATAGTGCATTTTACTCGCCATTTCATGCGCTTTGAGATGCCGCTAAGCCCAATACGCTATCTGAAATAGGAGCGACGTAAATTGAACAAATGTGATAGAATCTTGCTGAATTCTTATATTAACCGTAATATGAAATGATCTTATCTTGCCTCTGTTTGCCTTATCCTAGAAGTTTAATAGTGCATTTTACTCGTCATTTCATGCGCTTTGAGATGGCGCTTAGCCCAATACGCCGTCTGAAATAGGAGCGACGTAAATTGAACAAATGTGATAGAATTTCGCTGAATTCTTCTATTTACCATAATTTGAAATGATCTAATCGGGTCTCTGTTCGCCCTAGCCTAGAAGTTTAATAGTGCATTTTATTCGCCATTTCATGCGCTTTGTGATGCCGCTTAGCCCAATACGCTATCTGAAATAGGAGCGACGTAAAGTGAACAAATGTGATAGAATTTCGCTGAATCCTTCTATTAACCTTAATGTAAAATGATGTAATTGGGTCTCTCTTCGCCCTACCCTAGGAGTTTAATAGTGCATTTTACTCGCCATTCCACGCGCTTTAAGATGCGGCCTAGCCCAGTAGGCTATCTGAAATAGGAGCGACGGAAATTGAACAAATGTGATAGAATTTCGCTGAATTCTTATGTTAACCAAAATATAAAATGATCTAATCGGGTCTCTGATTGCCCTATCATTGAAGGTTAATAGTGCATTTTACTCGCCATTCCACGCGCTTTAAGATGCCGCCTAGCCCAGTAGGCTATCTGAAATAGGAGAGACGTAAATTGAACAAATGTGATAGAATTACGCTGAATTCTTATATTAACCGTAATATAAAATGATCTAATCGGGTCTCTGTTTGCGTTACCATAGAAGTTTAATAGTGCATTTCACACGTCATTTCATGCGCTTTGAGATGCCGCTTCGTGCAATACGCTATCTGAAATAGGAGCGATGTAAATTGAACAAATGTGATAGAATTCCGCTGAATTCTTTTATTAACCATAATGTAAAATGATCTAATCGGGTCTCTGATTGCCCTATCATAGATGTTTGGTAGTGCATTTTACTCGCCCTTCCACGCGCTTTAAGATGCCGCCTAGCCCAGTACGCTATCTGAAATAGGAGCGACGTAAGTTGAACAAAGGTGATAGAATTTTGCTGAATTCTTATATTAACCAAAATATAAAATGATCTAATCGGGTCTCTGATTGCCCCATCATAGAAGTTTAATAGTGCATTTTACTCGCCATTCCACGCGCTTTAAGATGCCTCCTAGCCCAGTGCGCTATCTAAAATAGGAGCGACGTAAATTGAACGAATGTGATAGAATTTCCCTGAAAGCTTATATTAAACAAAATATAAAATGATCTAATCGGGTCTCTGTTTGCCCTATCATGGAAGTTTAATAGTGCATTTATCACGTCATTTCATGCGCTTTAAGATGCCGCTTAGCCCAATAAGCTATCTGAAATAGGAGCGACGTAAATTGAACAAATGTGATAGAATTACCCTGAAATCTTATATTAAACAAAATATAAAATGATCTAATCGGGTCTCTGATTGCCCTATCATAGAAGTTTAGTAGTGCATTTTACTCGCCCTTCCACGCGCTTTAAGATGCCGTCTAGCCCACTACGCTATCTGAAATAGGAGCGGCGTAAGTTGAACAAATGTGATAGAATTTCGCTGAATTCTTATGTTAACCAAAATATAAAATGATCTAATCGGGTCTCTGATTGCCCTATCATTGAAGGTTAATAGTGCATTTTACTCGCCATTCCACGCGCTTTAAGATGACGCCTAGCCCAGTAGGCTATCTGAAATAGGAGAGACGTAAATTGAACAAATGTGATAGAATTACGCTGAATTCTTATATTAACCGTAATATAAAATGATCTAATCGGGTCTCTGTTTGCGTTACCATAGAAGTTTAATAGTGCATTTCACACGTCATTTCATGCGCTTTGAGATGCCGCTTCGTGCAATACGCTATCTGAAATAGGAGCGATGTAAATTGAACAAATGTGATAGAATTCCGCTGAATTCTTTTATTAACCATAATGTAAAATGATCTAATCGGGTCTCTGATTGCCCTATCATAGAAGTTTAATAGTGCATTTTACTCGCCATTCCACGCGCTTTAAGATGCCTCCTAGCCCAGTACGCTATCTAAAATAGGAGCGACGTAAATTGAACGAATGTGATAGAATTTCCCTGAAAGCTTATATTAAACAAAATATAAAATGATCTAATCGGGTCTCTGTTTGCCCTATCATAGATGTTTGGTAGTGCATTTTACTCGCCCTTCCACGCGCTTTAAGATGCCGCCTAGCCCAGTACGCTATCTGAAATAGGAGCGACGTAAGTTGAACAAATGTGATAGAATTTCGCTGAATTCTTATGTTAACCAAAATATAAAATGATCTAATCGGGTCTCTGTTTGCCCTATCATAGAAGTTTAATATTGCATTTTACTCGCCATTTCATGCGCATTCAGATGCCGCTTAGCACAATACGCTATCTGAAATAGGAGCGACGTAAATTGTACAAATGTGATAGAATTTCGCTGAATTCTTATATTAACCAAAATATAAACAGATCTTATCGGGTCTCTGATTGCCCTATCATAGAAGTTTAGCAGTGCATTTTACTCGCCCTTCCACGCGCTTTAAGATGCCGTCTAGCCCAGTACGCTATCTGAAATAGGAGCGGCGTAAGTTGAACAAATGTGATAGAATTTCGCTGAATTCTTATGTTAACCAAAATATAAAATGATCTAATCGGGTCTCTGATTGCCCTATCATAGAAGTTTAATAGTGCATTTTACTCGCCATTCCACGCGCTTTAAGATGCCTCCTAGCCCAGTACGCTATCTAAAATAGGAGCGGCGTAAATTGAACGAATGTGATAGAATTTCCCTGAAAGCTTATATTAAACAAAATATAAAATGATCTAATCGGGTCTCTGTTTGCCCTATCATAGATGTTTGGTAGTGCATTTTACTCGCCCTTCCACGCGCTTTAAGATGCCGCCTAGCCCAGTACGCTATCTGAAATAGGAGCGACGTAAGTTGAACGAATGTGATAGAATTTCGCTGAATTCTTATGTTAACCAAAATATAAAATGACCTAATCGGGTCTCTGATTGCCCTATCGTAGAAGGTTAATAGCGCATTTTACTCGCCATTCCACACGGTTTAAGATGCCGCCTAGCCCAGTAGGCTATCTGAAATAGGAGAGACGTAAATTGAACAAATGTGATAGAATTACGCTGCATTCTTATATTAACCGTAATATAAAATGAACTAATCGCGTCTCTGTTTGCGTTACCCTAGAAGTTTAATAGTGCATTTCTCTCGTCATTTCATGCGCTTTGAGATGCCGCTTAGCCCAATACGCTATCTGAAATAGGAGCGATGTAAATTAAACAAATGTGATAGAATTCCGCTGAATTCTTTTATTAACCATAATGTAAAATGATCTAATCGGGTCTCTGTTCGCCCTAGCCTAGAAGTTTAATAGTGCATTTTATTCGCCATTTCATGCGCTTTGAGATGCCGCTTAGCCCAATCGCTATCTGAAATAGGAGCGACGTAAATTGAACAAATGTGATAGAACTTCGCTGAATTCTTATATTAACCAAAATATAAAATGATCTAATCGGATCTCTGATTGCCCTATCATAGAAGGTTAATAGTGCATTTTACTCGGCATTCCACGCGCTTTAAGATGCCGCCTAGCCCAGTAGGCTATTTGAAATAGGAGCGACGTAAATTGAACAAATGTGATAGAATTACGCTGAATTCTTATATTAACCTTAACGTAAAATGATCTAATCGGGTCTCTGTTCGCCCTAGCCTAGAAGTTTAATAGTGCATTTTATTCGCGATTTCATGCGCTTTGAGATGCCGCTTAGCCCAATACGCTATCTGAAATAGGACCGACGTAAATTGAACAAATGTGATAGAATTTCCCTGAAATCTTATATTAAACAAAATATAAAATGATCTAATCGGGTCTCTGATTGCCCTATCATAGAAGTTTCGTAGTGCATTTTACTCACCCTTCCACGCGCTTTAAGATGCCGTCTAGCCCACTACGCTATCTGAAATAGGAGCGGCGTAAGTTGAACAAATGTGATAGAATTTCGCTTAATTCTTAAATTAACCATAATATAAAATGATCTAATCGGGTCTCTGTTTGCCCTACCCTAGAAGTTCAATAGTGCACATTACTCGCCATTTCATGCGCTTTGAGATGCCGCTTAGCCCAATAGGCTGTCTGAAATAGGAGCGACGTAAAGTGAACAAATGTGATAGAATTTCGCTGAATTCTTAAATTAACCATAATATAAAATGATCTAATCGGGTCTCTGTTTGCCCTACCCTAGAAGTTTAATAGTGCATTTTACTCGTCATTTCATACGCTATGAGATGCCGCTTAGCCCAATACGCTATCTGAAATATCAGCGACGTAAATTGAACGAATGTGATAGAATTACGCTGCATTCTTATATTAACCAAAATATAAAATTTTCTAATCGGGTCTCTGATTGCCCTATCATAGAAGTTTAATAGTGCATTTTACTAGCCATTTCATGCGCTTTGAGATGCCGCGTAGCCCAATCCGCTATCTGAAATAGGAGCGATGTAAATTGAACAAATGTGACAGAATTTCACTGATTTCTTTTATTAACCAAAATATAAAATGATCTAATCGGGTCTCTGTTTGCCTTATCCTAGAAGTTTAATAGTGCATTTTACACGCCAATTCATGCGCATTGAGATGCCGCTTATCCCAATACGCTACCTGAAATAGGAGCGACGTAAATTGAACAAATGTGATAGAGTTTCGCTGAATTCTTTTATTAACGATAATGTAAATGATCGAATCCGGTCTCTGTTCGCCCTAGCTTAGAAGTTTAATAGTGCATTTTATTCGCCATTTCATGCGCTTCGAGATGCCGCTTAGCCCAATACGCTATGTGAAATAGGAGCGACGTAAATTGAGCAAATGTGTTAGAAGTTCCCTGAAATCTTATATTAAACAAAATATAAAATGATCTAATCGGATCTCTGATTGCCCTAACATAGAAGATTAGTAGTGCATTTTACTCGCCCTTCCGCGCGCTTTAAGATGCCGCCTAGCCCAGTACGCTATCTGAAATAGGAGCGACGTAAGTTGAACAAATGTGATAGAATTTCTCTGAATTCTTATGTTAACCAAAATATAAAATGATCTAATCGGGCCTCTGATTGCCCTATCATAGAAGGTTAATAGTGCATTTTACTCGCCATTCCACGTGCTTTAACATGCCGCCTAGCCCAGTAGGCTATCTGAAACAGGAGCGACGTAAATTGAACAAATGTGATAGGATTACGCTGAATTCTTATATTAATCGTAATATAAAATGATCTAATCGGGTCTGTGTTTGCCTTATCCTAGAAGATTAATAGTGCATTTTGTTCGCCATCTCATGCGCTTTGAGATGCCGCATAGCCCAATACGCTATGTGAAATAGGAGCGATGTAAATTGACAAATGTGATAGAATTCCGCTGAATTATTTTATTAACCATAACGTAAAATGATCTAATCGGGTCTCTGTTCGCCCTAGCCTAGAAGTTTAATAGTGCATTTTACTCGCCATTTAATGCGCTTTGAGATGCCGCTTTGCCCAATACGCTATCTGAAATAGGAGCGACGTAAATTGAACATATGTGATAGAATTTCGCTGAATTCTTAAATTAACCATAATATAAAATGATATAATCGGGTCTCTGTATGCCCGACCCTAGAAGTTTAATAGTGCATTTTACTCGCCGTTTCATGCGCTTTGAGATGCCGCTTAGCCCAATACGCGATCTGAAATAGGAGCGACGTAAATTGAACAAATGTGATAGAATTTCCCTGAAATCTTATATTAAACAAAATATAAAATGATCTAATCGGATCTCTGTTTGCCCTATCATAGAAGATTAGTAGTGCATTTTACTCGTCCTTTCGCGCGCTTTAAGATGCCGCCTAGCCCAGTACGCTATCTGAAATAGGAGCGACGTAAATTGAACAAATGTGATAGAATTTCCCTGAATTCTTGAATTAAACAAAATATAAAATGATCTAATCGGGTCTCTGATTGCCCTATCATAAAATTTTAATAGTGCATTTTACTCGCCATTCCACGCGGTTTAAGATGCCGCCTAGCCCAGTACGCTATCAGAAATAGGAGCGGCGTAAGTTGAACAAATGTGATAGAATTTTGCTTAATTCTTAAATTAACCATAATATAAAACGATCTAATCGGGTCTCTGTTTGCCTTACCCTAGAAGTTTAAAGGTGCATTTTCTCGCCATTTCTTGCGCTTTGGGATGCCGCTTAGCCCAATACGCTATCTGAAATAGGATCGACGTAAATTGAACATATGTGGTAGAATTTCGCTGAATTCTTAAATTAACCATAATATAAAATGATCTAATCGGGTCTCTGTTTGCCTTACCCTAGAAGTTTAAAGGTGCATTTTACTCGCCATTTCATGCGCTTTGAGATGCCGCTTAGCCCAATACGCTATCTGAAATAGGAGCGACGTAAATTGAACAAATGTGATAGAATTTCGCTGAATTGTTAAATTAACCATAATATAAAATGATCTAATCGGATCTCCGTTTGCCCTATCCTAGAAGTTTAATTGTGCATTATACTCGCCATTTCATGCGCCTTGCGATTCCGGTTAGCCCAATACGCTATCTGAAATAGGAGTGACGTAAATAGAACAAATGTGATAGAATTTCCCTGAATTCTTATATTAACCTTAATGTAAAATGATCTAATAGGGTCTCCATTCGCCCTACCCTATAAGTTTAATAGTGCATTTCACTCGCCATTTCATGCGCTTTGAGATGCTGCCTAGCCCAGTACGCTATCTGAAATAGGAGCGACGTAAATTGAACAAATGTGATAGATTTTTGCTGAATTCTTAAATTAACCATAATATAAAATGATCTAATCGGGTCTCTGTTCGCTCTACCCTAGAAGTTTAATAGTGCATTTTACTCGCTATTTCATGCGCTTTGCGATGCCGCTTAGCCCAATACGCTATCTGAAATATCAGCAACGTAAATTGAACAAATGTGAGAGAATTTCGCTGAATCCTTAAATTAACCTTAATGTAAAATGATCTAATCGGGTCTCTGTTCGCCCTACCCTAGAAGATTAATAGTGCATTTCACTCGTCATTTCAAGCGCTTTGAGATGCCGCTTAGCCAAATAAGCCATCTGAAACAGGAGCGACGTAAATTGAACAAATGTGATAGAATTTTGCTGAATTCTTAAATTAACCATAATATAAAATGATCTAATCGGGTCTCTGTTTGCCTTACCCTAGAAGTTTAAAGGTGCATTTTACTCGCCATTTCATGCGCTTTGAGATGCCGCTTAACCCAATACGCTATCTGAAATAGGAGCGACGTAAATTGAACAAATGTGATAGAATTTCGCTGAATTCTTAAATTAACCATAATATAAAATGATCTAATCGGGTCTCTGTTTGCCCTGCCCTAGAAGTTTAATAGTGCATTTTACTCGACATTTCATGCGCTTTGAGATGTCGCGTAGCCCAATACGCGATCAGAAATAGGAGCGACGTAAATTGAACCTATGGGATAGAATTTTGCTGAATTCTTAAATTAACCATAATATAAAACGATCTAATCGGATCTCTGTTTGCCCTATCCTAGACGTTTAATTGTGCATTATACTCGCCATTTCATGCGCTTTGCGATTCCGGTTAGCCCAATACGCTATCTGAAATAGGAGCGACGTAAATTGAACAAATGTGATAGAACATTGCTGAATTCTTAAATTAACCATAATATAAAATGATCTAATCGGGTCTCTGTTTGCCTTACCCTAGAAGTTTAATAGTGCATTTTACTCGCCATTTCATGCACTTTGAGATGCCGCTTAGCCCAATACGCTATCTGAAATAGGGGTGACGAAAATTGAACAAGTGTGATAGAATTTCCCTGAAATCTTATATTAACCAAAATATAAAATGATCTAATCGGGTCTCTGATTGCCCTGTCACAGAAGTTTAATAGTGCATTTTACTGGCCAGTCCACGCGCTGTAAGACGGCGCCTAGCCCAATACGCTATCTGGAATAGGAGCGACGTAAATTGAACAAATGCGATAGAATTTTGCTGAATTCTCAAATTAACCATAATATGAAATGATCTAATCGGGTCTCTGTTTGCCTTACCCTAAAAGTTTAACAGTGCATTTTACTCGCCATTCCACGCGCTTTGAGATGCCGCTTAGCCCAATACGCTATCTGAAATAGGAGCGACGTAAATTGAACAAATGTGATAAAATTACGCAGAATTCTTATATTAACCATAATATAAGATGACCTAATCGGGTCTATGTTTGCCCTACCCCAGAAGTTTAATAGTGCATTTTACTCGCCATGTCTTGCGCTTTGAGATGCCGCTAAGCCCAATACGCTATCTGAAATAACAGCGACGTAAATTGAACAAATGTGTCAGAATTTCCCTGAAATCTTTTATTAAGCAAAATATAAAATGTTCTAATCGGGTCTCTGATTGCCCTATCATAGAAGTTTAGTAGTGCATTTTACTCGCAATTCCACGCGCTTTAAGATGCCGCCTAGCCCAGTACACTATCTGATATTGGTGCGACGTAAATTGAACAAATGTGATAGAATTTTGCTGAATTCTTAAATTAACCATAATATAAAATGATCTGATCGGGTCTCTGTTCGTCCTAGCCTAGAAGTTTAATAGTGCATTTTATTCGCCATTTCATGCGCTTTGAGATACCGCTTAGCCCAATACGCCATCTGAAATAGGAGCGACGTAAGTTGACCAAATGTGATAGAATTACGCTGAATTCTTATATTAACCGTAACATAAAATGATCTAATCGGGTCTCTGTTTGCCCTACCCTAGAAATTTAATAGTGCATTTTGCTCGCCATTTCATCCGCTCTGAGATGCCGCTTAGCCCAATACGCTATCTGAAATAGGAGCGACGTAAATTGAACAAATGTGATAGAATTTCGCTGAATTCTTATATTAACATTAATGTAAAATGATCAAATCGGGTCTCTGTTCGCCCTACCCTAGAAGTTTAATAGTGCATTTCACTCGTCATTTCATGCGCTTTGAGATGCCGCTTAGCCCAATACGCTATCTGAAATAGGAGCGACGTAAATTGAACAAATGTGATAGAATTTCGCTGAATTCTTAAATTAACCATAATATAAAATGATCTAATCGGGTTTCTGTTTGCCCTACCCTAGAAGTTTAATATTGCATTTTACTCGCCATTTCATGCGCTTTGAGATGCCGCTTAGCCCAATACGCTATCTGGAATAGGAGCGACGTAAATTGAACAAATGTGATAGAATTTCGCTGAATTCTTATATTAACCAAAATGTAAAATGATCTAATCGGGTCCCTGTTTGCCTTATCCTAGAAGTTTAATTGTGCCCTTTACTCGCCATTTCATGCGCTTTGAGATGCCGCCTAGCCCAATACGCTGTCTGAAATAGGAGCGACGTAAATTGAACAAATGTGATAGAATTTTGCTGAATTCTTAAATTAACCATAATATAAGATGACCTAATCCGGTCTCTGTTTGCCCTACCCTAGAAGTTTAATAGTGCATTTTACTCGCCATTTCATGCGCTTTGAGATGCCGCTAAGCCCAATACGCTATCTGAAATAGGAGCGACGTAAATTGAACAAATGTGATAGAATCTTGCTGAATTCTTATATTAACCGTAATATGAAATGATCTTATCTTGCCTCTGTTTGCCTTATCCTAGAAGTTTAATAGTGCATTTTACTCGTCATTTCATGCGCTTTGAGATGGCGCTTAGCCCAATACGCCGTCTGAAATAGGAGCGACGTAAATTGAACAAATGTGATAGAATTTCGCTGAATTCTTCTATTTACCATAATTTGAAATGATCTAATCGGGTCTCTGTTCGCCCTAGCCTAGAAGTTTAGTAGTGCATTTTATTCGCCATTTCATGCGCTTTGTGATGCCGCTTAGCCCAATACGCTATCTGAAATAGGAGCGACGTAAAGTGAACAAATGTGATAGAATTTCGCTGAATCCTTATATTAACCTTAATGTACAATGATGTAATTGGGTCTCTCTTCGCCCTACCCTAGGAGTTTAATAGTGCATTTTACTCGCCATTCCACGCGCTTTAAGATGCGGCCTAGCCCAGTAGGCTATCTGAAATAGGAGCGACGTAAATTGAACAAATGTGATAGAATTTCGCTGAATTCTTATGTTAACCAAAATATAAAATGATCTAATCGGGTCTCTGATTGCCCTATCATTGAAGGTTAATAGTGCATTTTACTCGCCATTCCACGCGCTTTAAGATGCCGCCTAGCCCAGTAGGCTATCTGAAATAGGAGAGACGTAAATTGAACAAATGTGATAGAATTACGCTGAATTCTTATATTAACCGTAATATAAAATGATCTAATCGGGTCTCTGTTTGCGTTACCATAGAAGTTTAATAGTGCATTTCACACGTCATTTCATGCGCTTTGAGATGCCGCTTCGTGCAATACGCTATCTGAAATAGGAGCGATGTAAATTGAACAAATGTGATAGAATTACGCTGAATTCTTATATTAACCATAATGTAAAATGATCTAATCGGGTCTCTGATTGCCCTATCATAGATGTTTGGTAGTGCATTTTACTCGCCCTTCCACGCGCTTTAAGATGCCGCCTAGCCCAGTACGCTATCTGAAATAGGAGCGACGTAAGTTGAACAAAGGTGATAGAATTTTGCTGAATTCTTATATTAACCAAAATATAAAATGATCTAATCGGGTCTCTGATTGCCCCATCATAGAAGTTTAATAGTGCATTTTACTCGCCATTCCACGCGCTTTAAGATGCCTCCTAGCCCAGTGCGCTATCTAAAATAGGAGCGACGTAAATTGAACGAATGTGATAGAATTTCCCTGAAAGCTTATATTAAACAAAATATAAAATGATCTAATCGGGTCTCTGTTTGCCCTATCATGGAAGTTTAATAGTGCATTTATCACGTCATTTCATGCGCTTTGAGATGCCGCTTAGCCCAATAAGCTATCTGAAATAGGAGCGACGTAAATTGAACAAATGTGATAGAATTACCCTGAAATCTTATATTAAACAAAATATAAAATGATCTAATCGGGTCTCTGATTGCCCTATCATAGAAGTTTAGTAGTGCATTTTACTCGCCCTTCCACGCGCTTTAAGATGCCGTCTAGCCCACTACGCTATCTGAAATAGGAGCGGCGTAAGTTGAACAAATGTGATAGAATTTCGCTTAATTCTTATGTTAACCAAAATATAAAATGATCTAATCGGGTCTCTGATTGCCCTATCATTGAAGGTTAATAGTGCATTTTACTCGCCATTCCACGCGCTTTAAGATGCCGCCTAGCCCAGTAGGCTATCTGAAATAGGAGAGACGTAAATTGAACAAATGTGATAGAATTACGCTGAATTCTTATATTAACCGTAATATAAAATGATCTAATCGGGTCTCTGTTTGCGTTACCATAGAAGTTTAATAGTGCATTTCACACGTCATTTCATGCGCTTTGAGATGCCGCTTCGTGCAATACGCTATCTGAAATAGGAGCGATGTAAATTGAACAAATGTGATAGAATTTCGCTGAATTCTTTTATTAACCATAATGTAAAATGATCTAATCGGGTCTCTGATTGCCCTATCATAGAAGTTTAATAGTGCATTTTACTCGCCATTCCACGCGCTTTAAGATGCCTCCTAGCCCAGTACGCTATCTAAAATAGGAGCGACGTAAATTGAACGAATGTGATAGAATTTCCCTGAAAGCTTATATTAAACAAAATATAAAATGATCTAATCGGGTCTCTGTTTGCCCTATCATAGATGTTTGGTAGTGCATTTTACTCGCCCTTCCACGCGCTTTAAGATGCCGCCTAGCCCAGTACGCTATCTGAAATAGGAGCGACGTAAGTTGAACAAATGTGATAGAATTTCGCTGAATTCTTATGTTAACCAAAATATAAAATGACCTAATCGGGTCTCTGATTGCCCTATCGTAGAAGGTTAATAGCGCATTTTACTCGCCATTCCACGCGGTTTAAGATGCCGCCTAGCCCAGTAGGCTATCTGAAATCGGAGAGACGTAAATTGAACAAATGTGATAGAATTACGCTGCATTCTTATATTAACCGTAATATAAAATGAACTAATCGCGTCTCTGTTTGCGTTACCCTAGAAGTTTAATAGTGCATTTCTCTCGTCATTTCATGCGCTTTGAGATGCCGCTTAGCCCAATACGCTATCTGAAATAGGAGCGACGTAAATTGAACAAATGTGATAGAATTACGCTGAATTCTTATATTAACCTTAACGTAAAATGATCTAATCGGGTCTCTGTTCGCCCTAGCCTAGAAGTTTAATAGTGCATTTTATTCGCGATTTCATGCGCTTTGAGATGCCGCTTAGCCCAATACGCTATCTGAAATAGGACCGACGTAAATTGAACAAATGTGATAGAATTTCCCTGAAATCTTATATTAAACAAAATATAAAATGATCTAATCGGGTCTCTGATTGCCCTATCATAGAAGTTTAGTAGTGCATTTTACTCACCCTTCCACGCGCTTTAAGATGCCGTCTAGCCCACTACGCTATCTGAAATAGGAGCGGCGTAAGTTGAACAAATGTGATAGAACTTCGCTGAATTCTTATATTAACCAAAATATAAAATGATCTAATCGGGTCTCTGATTGCCCTATCATAGAAGGTTAATAGTGCATTTTACTCGGCATTCCACGCGCTTTAAGATGCCGCCTAGCCCAGTAGGCTATTTGAAATAGGAGCGACGTAAATTGAACAAATGTGATAGAATTACGCTGAATTCTTATATTAACCTTAACGTAAAATGATCTAATCGGGTCTCTGTTCGCCCTAGCCTAGAAGTTTAATAGTGCATTTTATTCGCGATTTCATGCGCTTTGAGATGCCGCTTAGCCCAATACGCTATCTGAAATAGGACCGACGTAAATTGAACAAATGTGATAGAATTTCCCTGAAATCTTATATTAAACAAAATATAAAATGATCTAATCGGGTCTCTGATTGCCCTATCATAGAAGTTTAGTAGTGCATTTTACTCACCCTTCCACGCGCTTTAAGATGCCGTCTAGCCCACTACGCTATCTGAAATAGGAGCGGCGTAAGTTGAACAAATGTGATAGAATTTCGCTTAATTCTTAAATTAACCATAATATAAAATGATCTAATCGGGTCTCTGTTTGCCCTACCCTAGAAGTTCAATAGTGCACATTACTCGCCATTTCATGCGCTTTGAGATGCCGCTTAGCCCAATACGCTGTCTGAAATAGGAGCGACGTAAAGTGAACAAATGTGATAGAATTTCGCTGAATTCTTAAATTAACCATAATATAAAATGATCTAATCGGGTCTCTGTTTGCCCTACCCTAGAAGTTTAATAGTGCATTTTACTCGTCATTTCATGCGCTATGAGATGCCGCTTAGCCCAATACGCTATCTGAAATATCAGCGACGTAAATTGAACGAATGTGATAGAATTACGCTGCATTCTTATATTAACCAAAATATAAAATTTTCTAATCGGGTCTCTGATTGCCCTATCATAGAAGTTTAATAGTGCATTTTACTAGCCATTTCATGCGCTTTGAGATGCCGCTTAGCCCAATACGCTATCTGAAATAGGAGCGATGTAAATTGAACAAATGTGACAGAATTTCACTGATTTCTTTTATTAACCAAAATATAAAATGATCTAATCGGGTCTCTGTTTGCCTTATCCTAGAAGTTTAATAGTGCATTTTACACGCCAATTCATGCGCATTGAGATGCCGCTTATCCCAATACGCTACCTGAAATAGGAGCGACGTAAATTGAACAAATGTGATAGAGTTTCGCTGAATACTTTTATTAACGATAATGTAAATGATCGAATCCGGTCTCTGTTCGCCCTAGCTTAGAAGTTTAATAGTGCATTTTATTCGCCATTTCATGCGCTTCGAGATGCCGCTTAGCCCAATACGCTATGTGAAATAGGAGCGACGTAAATTGAGCAAATGTGTTAGAAGTTCCCTGAAATCTTATATTAAACAAAATATAAAATGATCTAATCGGATCTCTGATTGCCCTAACATAGAAGATTAGTAGTGCATTTTACTCGCCCTTCCGCGCGCTTTAAGATGCCGCCTAGCCCAGTACGCTATCTGAAATAGGAGCGACGTAAGTTGAACAAATGTGATAGAATTTCTCTGAATTCTTATGTTAACCAAAATATAAAATGATCTAATCGGGCCTCTGATTGCCCTATCATAGAAGGTTAATAGTGCATTTTACTCGCCATTCCACGTGCTTTAACATGCCGCCTAGCCCAGTAGGCTATCTGAAACAGGAGCGACGTAAATTGAACAAATGTGATAGGATTACGCTGAATTCTTATATTAATCGTAATATAAAATGATCTAATCGGGTCTGTGTTTGCCTTATCCTAGAAGATTAATAGTGCATTTTGTTCGCCATCTCATGCGCTTTGAGATGCCGCATAGCCCAATACGCTATGTGAAATAGGAGCGATGTAAATTGACAAATGTGATAGAATTCCGCTGAATTCTTTTATTAACCATAATGTAAAATGATCTAATCGGCCTCTGTTCGCCCTAGCCTAGAAGTTTAATAGTGCATTTTATTCGCCATTTCATGCCCTTTGAGATGCCGCTTAGCCCAATACGCTCGCTGAAATAGGAGCGACGTAAGTTGACCAAATGTGATAGAATTACGCTGAATTCTTATATTAACCGTAATATAAAATGATCTAATCGGGTCTCAGTTTGCCTTATCCCAGAAGTTTAATAGTGCATTTTACTCGCCATTTCATGCGCATTGAGATGCCGCTTCTCCCAATACGCTATCTGTAATAGGAGCGACGTAAATTGAACAAATGTGATAGTATTTCGCTGAATTCTTTTATTAACCATAATGTAAAATGATCTAATCGGGTCTCTGTTCGCCCTAGCCTAGAAGTTTAATAGTGCATTTTACTCGCCATTTAATGCGCTTTGAGATGCCGCTTTGCCCAATACGCTATCTGAAATAGGAGCGACGTAAATTGAACAAATGTGATAGAATTTCGCTGAATTCTTATATTAACCAAA
The DNA here is from genome assembly GCA_916610135.2 of Macropis europaea. Lineage (NCBI taxonomy): Eukaryota > Metazoa > Arthropoda > Insecta > Hymenoptera > Melittidae > Macropis > Macropis europaea. The sequence continues at coordinate 17,684 of CAKAJE020001360.1, forward strand.
ATATAAAATGATCTAATCGCGTCTCTGTTTGCCCTACCCTAGAAGTTTAATAGTGCATTTTACTCGTCATTTCATGCGCTTTGAGTTGCCGCTTATCCCAACACGCTATCTGAAATAAGAGCGATGTAAATTGAACAAATGTGATAGAATTTCGCTGAATTCTTTTATTAACCATAACGTAAAATGATCTAATCGGGTCTCTGTTCGCCCTAGCCTAGAAGTTTAATAGTGCATTTTACTCGCCATTTAATGCGCTTTGAGATGCCGCTTTGCCCAATACGCTATCTGAAATAGGAGCGACGTAAATTGAACAAATGTGATAGAATTTCGCTGAATTCTTATATTAACCAAAATATAAAATGATCTAATCTGGTCTCTGAGTGCCCTATCATAGAAGTTTAATAGTGCATTTTACTCGCCATTCCACGCGCATTAAGATGCCGCCTAGCCCAGTACGCTATCTGAAATAAGAGCGATGTAAATTGAACAAATGTGATAGAATTTCGCTGAATTCTTTTATTAACCATAACGTAAAATGATCTAATCGGGTCTCTGTTCGCCCTAGCCTAGAAGTTTAATAGTGCATTTTACTCGCCATTTAATGCGCTTTGAGATGCCGCTTTGCCCAATACGCTATCTGAAATAGGAGCGACGTAAATTGAACATATGTGATAGAATTTCGCTGAATTCTTAAATTAACCATAATATAAAATGATATAATCGGGTCTCTGTATGCCCGACCCTAGAAGTTTAATAGTGCATTTTACTCGCCGTTTCATGCGCTTTGAGATGCCGCTTAGCCCAATACGCGATCTGAAATAGGAGCGACGTAAATTGAACAAATGTGATAGAATTTCCCTGAAATCTTATATTAAACAAAATATAAAATGATCTAATCGGATCTCTGTTTGCCCTATCATAGAAGATTAGTAGTGCATTTTACTCGTCCTTTCGCGCGCTTTAAGATGCCGCCTAGCCCAGTACGCTATCTGAAATAGGAGCGACGTAAATTGAACAAATGTGATAGAATTTCCCTGAATTCTTGAATTAAACAAAATATAAAATGATCTAATAGGGTCTCTGATTGCCCTATCATAAAATTTTAATAGTGCATTTTACTCGCCATTCCACGCGGTTTAAGATGCCGCCTAGCCCAGTACGCTATCAGAAATAGGAGCGGCGTAAGTTGAACAAATGTGATAGAATTTTGCTTAATTCTTAAATTAACCATAATATAAAATGATCTAATCGGGTCTCTGTTTGCCTTACCCTAGAAGTTTAAAGGTGCATTTTCTCGCCATTTCTTGCGCTTTGGGATGCCGCTTAGCCCAATACGCTATCTGAAATAGGATCGACGTAAATTGAACATATGTGGTAGAATTTCGCTGAATTCTTAAATTAACCATAATATAAAATGATCTAATCGGGTCTCTGTTTGCCTTACCCTAGAAGTTTAAAGGTGCCTTTTACTCGCCATTTCATGCGCTTTGAGATGCCGCTTAGCCCAATACGCTATCTGAAATAGGAGCGACGTAAATTGAACAAATGTGATAGAATTTCGCTGAATTGTTAAATTAACCATAATATAAAATGATCTAATCGGATCTCTGTTTGCCCTATCCTAGAAGTTTAATTGTGCATTATACTCGCCATTTCATGCGCCTTGCGATTCCGGTTAGCCCAATACGCTATCTGAAATAGGAGTGACGTAAATAGAACAAATGTGATAGAATTTCCCTGAATTCTTATATTAACCTTAATGTAAAATGATCTAATAGGGTCTCCATTCGCCCTACCCTATAAGTTTAATAGTGCATTTCACTCGCCATTTCATGCGCTTTGAGATGCTGCCTAGCCCAGTACGCTATCTGAAATAGGAGCGACGTAAATTGAACAAATGTGATAGATTTTTGCTGAATTCTTAAATTAACCATAATATAAAATGATCTAATCGGGTCTCTGTTCGCTCTACCCTAGAAGTTTAATAGTGCATTTTACTCGCTATTTCATGCGCTTTGCGATGCCGCTTAGCCCAATACGCTATCTGAAATATCAGCAACGTAAATTGAACAAATGTGAGAGAATTTCGCTGAATCCTTAAATTAACCTTAATGTAAAATGATCTAATCGGGTCTCTGTTCGCCCTACCCTAGAAGATTAATAGTGCATTTCACTCGTCATTTCAAGCGCTTTGAGATGCCGCTTAGCCAAATAAGCCATCTGAAACAGGAGCGACGTAAATTGAACAAATGTGATAGAATTTTGCTGAATTCCTAAATTAACCATAATATAAAATGATCTAATCGGGTCTCTGTTTGCCTTACCCTAGAAGTTTAAAGGTGCATTTTACTCGCCATTTCATGCGCTTTGAGATGCCGCTTAACCCAATACGCTATCTGAAATAGGAGCGACGTAAATTGAACAAATGTGATAGAATTTCGCTGAATTCTTAAATTAACCATAATATAAAATGATCTAATCGGGTCTCTGTTTGCCCTGCCCTAGAAGTTTAATAGTGCATTTTACTCGACATTTCATGCGCTTTGAGATGTCGCGTAGCCCAATACGCGATCAGAAATAGGAGCGACGTAAATTGAACCTATGGGATAGAATTTTGCTGAATTCTTAAATTAACCATAATATAAAACGATCTAATCGGATCTCTGTTTGCCCTATCCTAGACGTTTAATTGTGCATTATACTCGCCATTTCATGCGCTTTGCGATTCCGGTTAGCCCAATACGCTATCTGAAATAGGAGCGACGTAAATTGAACAAATGTGATAGAACATTGCTGAATTCTTAAATTAACCATAATATAAAATGATCTAATCGGGTCGCTGTTTGCCTTACCCTAGAAGTTTAATAGTGCATTTTACTCGCCATTTCATGCACTTTGAGATGCCGCTTAGCCCAATACGCTATCTGAAATAGGGGTGACGAAAATTGAACAAGTGTGATAGAATTTCCCTGAAATCTTATATTAACCAAAATATAAAATGATCTAATCGGGTCTCTGATTGCCCTATCACAGAAGTTTAATAGTGCATTTTACTGGCCAGTCCACGCGCTGTAAGACGGCGCCTAGCCCAATACGCTATCTGGAATAGGAGCGACGTAAATTGAACAAATGCGATAGAATTTTGCTGAATTCTCAAATTAACCATAATATGAAATGATCTAATCGGGTCTCTGTTTGCCTTACCCTAAAAGTTTAACAGTGCATTTTACTCGCCATTCCACGCGCTTTGAGATGCAGCTTAGCCCAATACGCTATCTGAAATAGGAGCGACGTAAATTGAACAAATGTGATAAAATTACGCAGAATTCTTATATTAACCATAATATAAGATGACCTAATCGGGTCTATGTTTGCCCTACCCCAGAAGTTTAATAGTGCATTTTACTCGCCATGTCTTGCGCTTTGAGATGCCGCTAAGCCCAATACGCTATCTGAAATAACAGCGACGTAAATTGAACAAATGTGTCAGAATTTCCCTGAAATCTTTTATTATGCAAAATATAAAATGTTCTAATCGGGTCTCTGATTGCCCTATCATAGAAGTTTAGTAGTGCATTTTACTCGCAATTCCACGCGCTTTAAGATGCCGCCTAGCCCAGTACACTATCTGATATTGGTGCGACGTAAATTGAACAAATGTGATAGAATTTTGCTGAATTCTTAAATTAACCATAATATAAAATGATCTGATCGGGTCTCTGTTCGTCCTAGCCTAGAAGTTTAATAGTGCATTTTATTCGCCATTTCATGCGCTTTGAGATACCGCTTAGCCCAATACGCCATCTGAAATAGGAGCGACGTAAGTTGACCAAATGTGATAGAATTACGCTGAATTCTTATATTAACCGTAACATAAAATGATCTAATCGGGTCTCTGTTTGCCCTACCCTAGAAATTTAATAGTGCATTTTACTCGCCATTTCATCCGCTCTGAGATGCCGCTTAGCCCAATACGCTATCTGAAATAGGAGCGACGTAAATTGAACAAATGTGATAGAATTTCGCTGAATTCTTATATTAACATTAATGTAAAATGATCAAATCGGGTCTCTGTTCGCCCTACCCTAGAAGTTTAATAGTGCATTTCACTCGTCATTTCATGCGCTTTGAGATGCCGCTTAGCCCAATACGCTATCTGAAATAGGAGCGACGTAAATTGAACAAATGTGATAGAATTTCGCTGAATTCTTAAATTAACCATAATATAAAATGATCTAATCGGGTTTCTGTTTGCCCTACCCTAGAAGTTTAATATTGCATTTTACTCGCCATTTCATGCGCTTTGAGATGCCGCTTAGCCCAATACGCTATCTGGAATAGGAGCGACGTAAATTGAACAAATGTGATAGAATTTCGCTGAATTCTTATATTAACCAAAATGTAAAATGATCTAATCGGGTCCCTGTTTGCCTTATCCTAGAAGTTTAATTGTGCCCTTTACTCGCCATTTCATGCGCTTTGAGATGCCGCCTAGCCCAATACGCTGTCTGAAATAGGAGCGACGTAAATTGAACAAATGTGATAGAATTTTGCTGAATTCTTAAATTAACCATAATATAAGATGACCTAATCCGGTCTCTGTTTGCCCTACCCTAGAAGTTTAATAGTGCATTTTACTCGTCATTTCATGCGCTTTGAGATGCCGCTAAGCCCAATACGCTATCTGAAATAGGAGCGACGTAAATTGAACAAATGTGATAGAATCTTGCTGAATTCTTATATTAACCGTAATATGAAATGATCTAATCTTGCCTCTGTTTGCCTTATCCTAGAAGTTTAATAGTGCATTTTACTCGTCATTTCATGCGCTTTGAGATGGCGCTTAGCCCAATACGCCGTCTGAAATAGGAGCGACGTAAATTGAACAAATGTGATAGAATTTCGCTGAATTCTTCTATTTACCATAATTTGAAATGATCTAATCGGGTCTCTGTTCGCCCTAGCCTAGAAGTTTAATAGTGCATTTTATTCGCCATTTCATGCGCTTTGTGATGCCGCTTAGCCCAATACGCTATCTGAAATAGGAGCGACGTAAAGTGAACAAATGTGATAGAATTTCGCTGAATCCTTATATTAACCTTAATGTAAAATGATGTAATTGGGTCTCTCTTCGCCCTACCCTAGGAGTTTAATAGTGCATTTTACTCGCCATTCCACGCGCTTTAAGATGCGGCCTAGCCCAGTAGGCTATCTGAAATAGGAGCGACGTAAATTGAACAAATGTGATAGAATTTCGCTGAATTCTTATGTTAACCAAAATATAAAATGATCTAATCGGGTCTCTGATTGCCCTATCATTGAAGGTTAATAGTGCATTTTACTCGCCATTCCACGCGCTTTAAGATGCCGCCTAGCCCAGTAGGCTATCTGAAATAGGAGAGACGTAAATTGAACAAATGTGATAGAATTACGCTGAATTCTTATATTAACCGTAATATAAAATGATCTAATCGGGTCTCTGTTTGCGTTACCATAGAAGTTTAATAGTGCATTTCACACGTCATTTCATGCGCTTTGAGATGCCGCTTCGTGCAATACGCTATCTGAAATAGGAGCGATGTAAATTGAACAAATGTGATAGAATTTCGCTGAATTCTTTTATTAACCATAATGTAAAATGATCTAATCGGGTCTCTGATTGCCCTATCATAGATGTTTGGTAGTGCATTTTACTCGCCCTTCCACGCGCTTTAAGATGCCGCCTAGCCCAGTACGCTATCTGAAATAGGAGCGACGTAAGTTGAACAAAGGTGATAGAATTTTGCTGAATTCTTATATTAACCAAAATATAAAATGATCTAATCGGGTCTCTGATTGCCCCATCATAGAAGTTTAATAGTGCATTTTACTCGCCATTCCACGCGCTTTAAGATGCCTCCTAGCCCAGTGCGCTATCTAAAATAGGAGCGACGTAAATTGAACGAATGTGATAGAATTTCCCTGAAAGCTTATATTAAACAAAATATAAAATGATCTAATCGGGTCTCTGTTTGCCCTATCATGGAAGTTTAATAGTGCATTTATCACGTCATTTCATGCGCTTTGAGATGCCGCTTAGCCCAATAAGCTATCTGAAATAGGAGCGACGTAAATTGAACAAATGTGATAGAATTACCCTGAAATCTTATATTAAACAAAATATAAAATGATCTAATCGGGTCTCTGATTGCCCTATCATAGAAGTTTAGTAGTGCATTTTACTCGCCCTTCCACGCGCTTTAAGATGCCGTCTAGCCCACTACGCTATCTGAAATAGGAGCGGCGTAAGTTGAACAAATGTGATAGAATTTCGCTTAATTCTTATGTTAACCAAAATATAAAATGATCTAATCGGGTCTCTGATTGCCCTATCATTGAAGGTTAATAGTGCATTTTACTCGCCATTCCACGCGCTTTAAGATGCCGCCTAGCCCAGTAGGCTATCTGAAATAGGAGAGACGTAAATTGAACAAATGTGATAGAATTACGCTGAATTCTTATATTAAGCGTAATATAAAATGATCTAATCGGGTCTCTGTTTGCGTTACCATAGAAGTTTAATAGTGCATTTCACACGTCATTTCATGCGCTTTGAGATGCCGCTTCGTGCAATACGCTATCTGAAATAGGAGCGATGTAAATTGAACAAATGTGATAGAATTCCGCTGAATTCTTTTATTAACCATAATGTAAAATGATCTAATCGGGTCTCTGATTGCCCTATCATAGAAGTTTAATAGTGCATTTTACTCGCCATTCCACGCGCTTTAAGATGCCTCCTAGCCCAGTACGCTATCTAAAATAGGAGCGACGTAAATTGAACGAATGTGATAGAATTTCCCTGAAAGCTTATATTAAACAAAATATAAAATGATCTAATCGGGTCTCTGTTTGCCCTATCATAGATGTTTGGTAGTGCATTTTACTCGCCCTTCCACGCGCTTTAAGATGCCGCCTAGCCCAGTACGCTATCTGAAATAGGAGCGACGTAAGTTGAACAAATGTGATAGAATTTCGCTGAATTCTTATGTTAACCAAAATATAAAATGACCTAATCGGGTCTCTGATTGCCCTATCGTAGAAGGTTAATAGCGCATTTTACTCGCCATTCCACGCGGTTTAAGATGCCGCCTAGCCCAGTAGGCTATCTGAAATCGGAGAGACGTAAATTGAACAAATGTGATAGAATTACGCTGCATTCTTATATTAACCGTAATATAAAATGAACTAATCGCGTCTCTGTTTGCGTTACCCTAGAAGTTTAATAGTGCATTTCTCTCGTCATTTCATGCGCTTTGAGATGCCGCTTAGCCCAATACGCTATCTGAAATAGGAGCGACGTAAATTGAACAAATGTGATAGAATTACGCTGAATTCTTATATTAACCTTAACGTAAAATGATCTAATCGGGTCTCTGTTCGCCCTAGCCTAGAAGTTTAATAGTGCATTTTATTCGCGATTTCATGCGCTTTGAGATGCCGCTTAGCCCAATACGCTATCTGAAATAGGACCGACGTAAATTGAACAAATGTGATAGAATTTCCCTGAAATCTTATATTAAACAAAATATAAAATGATCTAATCGGGTCTCTGATTGCCCTATCATAGAAGTTTAGTAGTGCATTTTACTCACCCTTCCACGCGCTTTAAGATGCCGTCTAGCCCACTACGCTATCTGAAATAGGAGCGGCGTAAGTTGAACAAATGTGATAGAATTTCGCTTAATTCTTATGTTAACCAAAATATAAAATGATCTAATCGGGTCTCTGATTGCCCTATCATAGAAGGTTAATAGTGCATTTTACTCGCCATTCCACGCGCTTTAAGATGCCGCCTAGCCCAGTAGGCTATCTGAAATAGGAGCGACGTAAATTGAACAAATGAGATAGAATTACACTGAATTCTTATATTAACAGTAATATAAAATGATCTAATCGGGTCTCTGTTTGCCTTATCCTAGATGTTTAATAGTGCATTTTATTCGCCAATTCATGCGCTTTGAGATGCCGCTTAGCCCAATACGCTATTTGAAATAGGAGCGACGTAAAGTAAACAAATGTGATAGAATTTCGCTGAATTCTTAAATTAACCATAATATAAAATGATCTAATCGGGTCTCTGTTTGCCCTACCCTAGAAGTTTAATATTGCATTTTACTCGCCATTTCATGCGCATTCAGATGCCGCTTAGCACAATACGCTATCTGAAATAGGAGCGACGTAAATTGTACAAATGTGATAGAATTTCGCTGAATTCTTATATTAACCAAAATATAAACAGATCTTATCGGGTCTCTGATTGCCCTATCATAGAAGTTTAGCAGTGCATTTTACTCGCCCTTCCACGCGCTTTAAGATGCCGTCTAGCCCAGTACGCTATCTGAAATAGGAGCGGCGTAAGTTGAACAAATGTGATAGAATTTCGCTGAATTCTTATGTTAACCAAAATATAAAATGATCTAATCAGGTCTCTGATTGCCCTATCATAGAAGTTTAATAGTGCATTTTACTCGCCATTCCACGCGCTTTAAGATGCCTCCTAGCCCAGTACGCTATCTAAAATAGGAGCGGCGTAAATTGAACGAATGTGATAGAATTTCCCTGAAAGCTTATATTAAACAAAATATAAAATGATCTAATCGGGTCTCTGTTTGCCCTATCATAGATGTTTGGTAGTGCATTTTACTCGCCCTTCCACGCGCTTTAAGATGCCGCCTAGCCCAGTACGCTATCTGAAATAGGAGCGACGTAAGTTGAACGAATGTGATAGAATTTCGCTGAATTCTTATGTTAACCAAAATATAAAATGACCTAATCGGGTCTCTGATTGCCCTATCGTAGAAGGTTAATAGCGCATTTTACTCGCCATTCCACGCGGTTTAAGATGCCGCCTAGCCCAGTAGGCTATCTGAAATAGGAGAGACGTAAATTGAACAAATGTGATAGAATTACGCTGCATTCTTATATTAACCGTAATATAAAATGAACTAATCGCGTCTCAGTTTGCGTTACCCTAGAAGTTTAATAGTGCATTTCTCTCGTCATTTCATGCGCTTTGAGATGCCGCTTAGCCCAATACGCTATCTGAAATAGGAGCGATGTAAATTAAACAAATGTGATAGAATTCCGCTGAATTCTTTTATTAACCATAATGTAAAATGATCTAATCGGGTCTCTGTTCGCCCTAGCCTAGAAGTTTAATAGTGCATTTTATTCGCCATTTCATGCGCTTTGAGATGCCGCTTAGCCCAATCGCTATCTGAAATAGGAGCGACGTAAATTGAACAAATGTGATAGAACTTCGCTGAATTCTTATATTAACCAAAATATAAAATGATCTAATCGGATCTCTGATTGCCCTATCATAGAAGGTTAATAGTGCATTTTACTCGGCATTCCACGCGCTTTAAGATGCCGCCTAGCCCAGTAGGCTATTTGAAATAGGAGCGACGTAAATTGAACAAATGTGATAGAATTACGCTGAATTCTTATATTAACCTTAACGTAAAATGATCTAATCGGGTCTCTGTTCGCCCTAGCCTAGAAGTTTAATAGTGCATTTTACTCGCCATTCCACGCGCTTTAAGATGCCGCCTAGCCCAGTAGGCTATCTGAAATAGGAGCGACGTAAATTGAACAAATGAGATAGAATTACACTGAATTCTTATATTAACCGTAATATAAAATGATCTAATCGGGTCTCTGTTTGCCTTATCCTAGATGTTTAATAGTGCATTTTATTCGCCAATTCATGCGCTTTGAGATGCCGCTTAGCCCAATACGCTATTTGAAATAGGAGCGACGTAAAGTAAACAAATGTGATAGAATTTCGCTGAATTCTTAAATTAACCATAATATAAAATGATCTAATCGGGTCTCTGTTTGCCCTACCCTAGAAGTTTAATATTGCATTTTACTCGCCATTTCATGCGCATTCAGATGCCGCTTAGCACAATACGCTATCTGAAATAGGAGCGACGTAAATTGTACAAATGTGATAGAATTTCGCTGAATTCTTATATTAACCAAAATATAAACAGATCTAATCGGGTCTCTGATTGCCCTATCATAGAAGTTTAGCAGTGCATTTTACTCGCCCTTCCACGCGCTTTAAGATGCCGTCTAGCCCAGTCCGCTATCTGAAATAGGAGCGGCGTAAGTTGAACAAATGTGATAGAATTTCGCTGAATTCTTATGTTAACCAAAATATAAAATGATCTAATCAGGTCTCTGATTGCCCTATCATAGAAGTTTAATAGTGCATTTTACTCGCCATTCCACGCGCTTTAAGATGCCTCCTAGCCCAGTACGCTATCTAAAATAGGAGCGGCGTAAATTGAACGAATGTGATAGAATTTCCATGAAAGCTTATATTAAACAAAATATAAAATGATCTAATCGGGTCTCTGTTTGCCCTATCATAGATGTTTGGTAGTGCATTTTACTCGCCCTTCCACGCGCTTTAAGATGCCGCGTAGCCCAGTACGCTATCTGAAATAGGAGCGACGTAAGTTGAACGAATGTGATAGAATTTCGCTGAATTCTTATGTTAACCAAAATATAAAATGACCAAATCGGGTCTCTGATTGCCCTATCGTAGAAGGTTAATAGCGCATTTTACTCGCCATTCCACGCGGTTTAAGATGCCGCCTAGCCCAGTAGGCTATCTGAAATAGGAGAGACGTAAATTGAACAAATGTGATAGAATTACGCTGCATTCTTATATTAACCGTAATATAAAATGAACTAATCGCGTCTCTGTTTGCGTTACCCTAGAAGTTTAATAGTGCATTTCTCTCGTCATTTCATGCGCTTTGAGATGCCGCTTAGCCCAATACGCTATCTGAAATAGGAGCGATGTAAATTAAACAAATGTGATAGAATTCCGCTGAATTCTTTTATTAACCATAATGTAAAATGATCTAATCGGGTCTCTGTTCGCCCTAGCCTAGAAGTTTAATAGTGCATTTTATTCGCCATTTCATGCGCTTTGAGATGCCGCTTAGCCCAATCGCTATCTGAAATAGGGGCGACGTAAATTGAACAAATGTGATAGAACTTCGCTGAATTCTTATATTAACCAAAATATAAAATGATCTAATCGGGTCTCTGATTGCCCTATCATAGAAGGTTAATAGTGCATTTTACTCGGCATTCCACGCGCTTTAAGATGCCGCCTAGCCCAGTAGGCTATTTGAAATAGGAGCGACGTAAATTGAACAAATGTGATAGAATTACGCTGAATTCTTATATTAACTTTAACGTAAAATGATCTAATCGGGTCTCTGTTCGCCCTAGCCTAGAAGTTTAATAGTGCATTTTATTCGCGATTTCATGCGCTTTGAGATGCCGCTTAGCCCAATACGCTATCTGAAATAGGACCGACGTAAATTGAACAAATGTGATAGAATTTCCCTGAAATCTTATATTAAACAAAATATAAAATGATCTAATCGGGTCTCTGATTGCCCTATCATAGAAGTTTAGTAGTGCATTTTACTCACCCTTCCACGCGCTTTAAGATGCCGTCTAGCCCACTACGCTATCTGAAATAGGAGCGGCGTAAGTTGAACAAATGTGATAGAATTTCGCTTAATTCTTAAATTAACCATAATATAAAATGATCTAATCGGGTCTCTGTTTGCCCTACCCTAGAAGTTCAATAGTGCACATTACTCGCCATTTCATGCGCTTTGAGATGCCGCTTAGCCCAATAGGCTGTCTGAAATAGGAGCGACGTAAAGTGAACAAATGTGATAGAATTTCGCTGAATTCTTAAATTAACCATAATATAAAATGATCTAATCGGGTCTCTGTTTGCCCTACCCTAGAAGTTTAATAGTGCATTTTACTCGTCATTTCATGCGCTTTGAGATGCCGCTTAGCCCAATACGCTATCTGAAATATCAGCGACGTAAATTGAACGAATGTGATAGAATTACGCTGCATTCTTATATTAACCAAAATATAAAATTTTCTAATCGGGTCTCTGATTGCCCTAGCATAGAAGTTTAATAGTGCATTTTACTAGCCATTTCATGCGCTTTGAGATGCCGCGCAGCCCAATCCGCTATCTGAAATAGGAGCGATGTAAATTGAACAAATGTGACAGAATTTCACTGATTTCTTTTATTAACCAAAATATAAAATGATCTAATCGGGTCTCTGTTTGCCTTATCCTAGAAGTTTAATAGTGCATTTTACACGCCAATTCATGCGCATTGAGATGCCGCTTATCCCAATACGCTACCTGAAATAGGAGCGACGTAAATTGAACAAATGTGATAGAGTTTCGCTGAATTCTTTTATTAACGATAATGTAAATGATCGAATCCGGTCTCTGTTCGCCCTAGCTTAGAAGTTTAATAGTGCATTTTATTCGCCATTTCATGCGCTTCGAGATGCCGCTTAGACCAATACGCTATGTGAAATAGGATCGACGTAAATTGAGCAAATGTGATAGAAGTTCCCTGAAATCTTATATTAAACAAAATATAAAATGATCTAATCGGATCTCTGATTGCCCTAACATAGAAGATTAGTAGTGCATTTTACTCGCCCTTCCGCGCGCTTTAAGATGCCGCCTAGCCCAGTACGCTATCTGAAATAGGAGCGACGTAAGTTGAACAAATGTGATAGAATTTCTCTGAATTCTTATGTTAACCAAAATATAAAATGATCTAATCGGGTCTCTGATTGCCCTATCATAGAAGGTTAATAGTGCATTTTACTCGCCATTCCACGTGCTTTAACATGCCGCCTAGCCCAGTAGGCTATCTGAAACAGGAGCGACGTAAATTGAACAAATGTGATAGGATTACGCTGAATTCTTATATTAATCGTAATATAAAATGATCTAATCGGGTCTGTGTTTGCCTTATCCTAGAAGATTAATAGTGCATTTTATTCGCCATCTCATGCGCTTTGAGATGCCGCATAGCCCAATACGCTATGTGAAATAGGAGCGATGTAAATTGAACAAATGTGATAGAATTCCGCTGAATTCTTTTATTAACCATAATGTAAAATGATCTAATCGGCCTCTGTTCGCCCTAGCCTAGAAGTTTAATAGTGCATTTTATTCGCCATTTCATGCCCTTTGAGATGCCGCTTAGCCCAATACGCTATCTGAAATAGGAGCGACGTAAGTTGACCAAATGTGATAGAATTACGCTGAATTCTTATATTAACCGTAATATAAAAAGATCTAATCGGGTCTCAGTTTGCCTTATCCCAGAAGTTTAATAGTGCATTTTACTCGCCATTTCATGCGCATTGAGATGCCGCTTCTCCCAATACGCTATCTGTAATAGGAGCGACGTAAATTGAACAAATGTGATAGTATTTCGCTGAATTCTTTTATTAACCATAATGTAAAATGATCTAATCGGGTCTCTGTTCGCCCTAGCCTAGAAGTTTAATAGTGCATTTTACTCGCCATTTAATGCGCTTTGAGATGCCGCTTTGCCCAATACGCTATCTGAAATAGGAGCGACGTAAATTGAACAAATGTGATAGAATTTCGCTGAATTCTTATATTAACCAAAATATAAAATGATCTAATCGCGTCTCTGTTTGCCCTACCCTAGAAGTTTAATAGTGCATTTTACTCGTCATTTCATGCGCTTTGAGTTGCCGCTTATCCCAACACGCTATCTGAAATAGGAGCGATGTAAATTGAACAAATGTGATAGAATTTCGCTGAATTCTTTTATTAACCATAACGTAAAATGATCTAATCGGGTCTCTGTTCGCCCTAGCCTAGAAGTTTAATAGTGCATTTTACTCGCCATTTAATGCGCTTTGAGATGCCGCTTTGCCCAATACGCTATCTGAAATAGGAGCGACGTAAATTGAACAAATGTGATAGAATTTCGCTGAATTCTTATATTAACCAAAATATAAAATGATCTAATCTGGTCTCTGAGTGCCCTATCATAGAAGTTTAATAGTGCATTTTACTCGCCATTCCACGCGCATTAAGATGCCGCCTAGCCCAGTACGCTATCTGAAATAAGAGCGATGTAAATTGAACAAATGTGATAGAATTTCGCTGAATTCTTTTATTAACCATAACGTAAAATGATCTAATCGGGTCTCTGTTCGCCCTAGCCTAGAAGTTTAATAGTGCATTTTACTCGCCATTTAATGCGCTTTGAGATGCCGCTTTGCCCAATACGCTATCTGAAATAGGAGCGACGTAAATTGAACATATGTGATAGAATTTCGCTGAATTCTTAAATTAACCATAATATAAAATGATATAATCGGGTCTCTGTATGCCCTACCCTAGAAGTTTAATAGTGCATTTTACTCGCCGTTTCATGCGCTTTGAGATGCCGCTTAGCCCAATACGCGATCTGAAATAGGAGCGACGTAAATTGAACAAATGTGATAGAATTTCCCTGAAATCTTATATTAAACAAAATATAAAATGATCTAATCGGATCTCTGTTTGCCCTATCATAGAAGATTAGTAGTGCATTTTACTCGTCCTTTCGCGCGCTTTAAGATGCCGCCTAGCCCAGTACGCTATCTGAAATAGGAGCGACGTAAATTGAACAAATGTGATAGAATTTCCCTGAATTCTTGAATTAAACAAAATATAAAATGATCTAATCGGGTCTCTGATTGCCCTATCATAAAATTTTAATAGTGCATTTTACTCGCCATTCCACGCGGTTTAAGATGCCGCCTAGCCCAGTACGCTATCAGAAATAGGAGCGGCGTAAGTTGAACAAATGTGATAGAATTTTGCTTAATTCTTAAATTAACCATAATATAAAATGATCTAATCGGGTCTCTGTTTGCCTTACCCTAGTAGTTTAAAGGTGCATTTTCTCGCCATTTCTTGCGCTTTGGGATGCCGCTTAGCCCAATACGCTATCTGAAATAGGAGCGACGTAAATTGAACAAATGTGATAGAATTTCGCTGAATTGTTAAATTAACCATAATATAAAATGATCTAATCGGATCTCCGTTTGCCCTATCCTAGAAGTTTAATTGTGCATTATACTCGCCATTTCATGCGCCTTGCGATTCCGGTTAGCCCAATACGCTATCTGAAATAGGAGTGACGTAAATAGAACAAATGTGATAGAATTTCCCTGAATTCTTATATTAACCTTAATGTAAAATGATCTAATAGGGTCTCCATTCGCCCTACCCTATAAGTTTAATAGTGCATTTCACTCGCCATTTCATGCGCTTTGAGATGCTGCCTAGCCCAGTACGCTATCTGAAATAGGAGCGACGTAAATTGAACAAATGTGATAGATTTTTGCTGAATTCTTAAATTAACCATAATATAAAATGATCTAATCGGGTCTCTGTTCGCTCTACCCTAGAAGTTTAATAGTGCATTTTACTCGCTATTTCAAGCGCTTTGAGATGCCGCTTAGCCAAATAAGCCATCTGAAACAGGAGCGACGTAAATTGAACAAATGTGATAGAATTTTGCTTAATTCTTAAATTAACCATAATATAAAATGATCTAATCGGGTCTCTGTTTGCCTTACCCTAGAAGTTTAAAGGTGCATTTTACTCGCCATTTCATGCGCTTTGAGATGCCGCTTAACCCAATACGCTATCTGAAATAGGAGCGACGTAAATTGAACAAATGTGATAGAATTTCGCTGAATTCTTAAATTAACCATAATATAAAATGATCTAATCGGGTCTCTGTTTGCCCTGCCCTAGAAGTTTAATAGTGCATTTTACTCGACATTTCATGCGCTTTGAGATGTCGCGTAGCCCAATACGCGATCAGAAATAGGAGCGACGTAAATTGAACCTATGGGATAGAATTTTGCTGAATTCTTAAATTAACCATAATATAAAACGATCTAATCGGATCTCTGTTTGCCCTATCCTAGACGTTTAATTGTGCATTATACTCGCCATTTCATGCGCTTTGCGATTCCGGTTAGCCCAATACGCTATCTGAAATAGGAGCGACGTAAATTGAACAAATGTGATAGAACATTGCTGAATTCTTAAATTAACCATAATATAAAATGATCTAATCGGGTCTCTGTTTGCCTTACCCTAGAAGTTTAATAGTGCATTTTACTCGCCATTTCATGCACTTTGAGATGCCGCTTAGCCCAATACGCTATCTGAAATAGGGGTGACGAAAATTGAACAAGTGTGATAGAATTTCCCTGAAATCTTATATTAACCAAAATATAAAATGATCTAATCGGGTCTCTGATTGCCCTATCATAGAAGTTTAATAGTGCATTTTACTGGCCAGTCCACGCGCTGTAAGACGGCGCCTAGCCCAATACGCTATCTGGAATAGGAGCGACGTAAATTGAACAAATGCGATAGAATTTTGCTGAATTCTCAAATTAACCATAATATGAAATGATCTAATCGGGTCTCTGTTTGCCTTACCCTAAAAGTTTAACAGTGCATTTTACTCGCCATTCCACGCGCTTTGAGATGCCGCTTAGCCCAATACGCTATCTGAAATAGGAGCGACGTAAATTGAACAAATGTGATAGAATTTCGCTGAATTCTTATATTAACCAAAATATAAAATGATCTATTCGGGTCTCTGATTGCCGTATCATAGAAGTTTAATGGTGCATTTTACTGGCCATTCCACGCGCTTTATGATGCCGCCTAGCCCAGTAGGCTATCTGAAATAGGAGCGACCTAAATTGAACGAATGTGATGGAATTTTGCTGAATTCTTAAATTAACCATAATATGAAATGATCTAATCGGGTCTCTGTTTGCCCTACCCTAGAAGTTTAATAGTGCATTTTACTCGCCATTTCATGCGCTTTGAGATGCCGCTTAGCCCAATACGCTATCTGAAATATGAGCGACGTAAATTCAACAAATGTGATAGAATTACGCTGAATTCTTATATTAACCGTAATATAAAATGATCTAATCGGGTCTCTGTTTACCTTATCCTAGAAGTTTAATAGTGCATTTTACTCGCCATTTCATGCGCTTTGAGGTGCCGCTTAGCCCAATACGCTATCTGAAATAGGAGCGACGAAAATTGAACGAATGTGATAGAATTTTGCTGAAATCTTATATTAACCTTAACGTAAAATAATCAAATCGGGTCCCTGTTCGCCCTACCCTAGAAGTTTAATAGTGCATTTCACTCGTCATTTCATGCGGTTTGAGATGCCGCTTAGCCCAATACGCTATCTGCAATAGGAGCGACGTAAATTGGTCAAATGTGATAGAATTTTGCTGAAATCTTAAATTAACCGTAATATAAAATGATCTAATCTGGTCTCTGTTTGCCCTACCCTAGAAGATTAATAGTGCATTTTACTCGCCATTCCACGCGCTTTAAGATGCCGCCTAGCCCAGTACGCTATCTGAAATAGGAGCGACGTAAATTGAACAAATGTGATAGAATTTTGCTGAATTCTTAAATTAACCATAATAGAAAATGATCTAATCGGGTCTCTCTTCGCCCTACCCTAGAAGTTTAATAGTGCATTTTACTCGCCATTCCACGCGCTTTAAGATGCCGCCTAGCCCAATACGCCATCTGAAATAGGAGCGACGTAAATTGAACAAATTTGATAGAATTTCGCTGAATTCTTATATTAACCAAAACATAAAATGATCTAATCTGGTCTCTGTTTGCCCTACCCTAGAAGTTTAATAGTGCATTTTACTCGCCATTTCATGCGCTTTGAGGTGCCGCTCAGCCCAATACTCTATCTGAAATAGGAGCGACGTAAATTGAACAAATGTGATAGAATTTTGCTGAATCCTTAAATTAACCATAATATAAAATGATCTAATCGGGTCTCCGTTTGCCCTACCCTAGAAGTTTAATAGTGCATTTTACTCGCCATTTCATGCGCTTTGAGATGCCGCTTAGCCCAATACGCTATCTGAAATATGAGCAACGTAAATGGAACAAATGTGATAGAATTTTGCTGACTTCTTATATGAACCTTAATGTAAAATGATCTATTCGGGTCTCTGTTCACCCTACCCTAGAAGTTTAATAGTGCATTTCACTCGTCATTTCATGCGCTTTGAGATGCCGGTTAGCCCAATACGCAATCTGAAATAGGAGCGACGTAAATTGAACAAATGTGATAGAATTTCGCTGAATTCTTATATTAACCAAAATATAAAATGATCTAATCGGGTCTCTTATTGCCCTATTATAGAAGTTTAATAGTGCATTTTACTCGCCATTCCAAGCGCTTTAAGATGCCAACCAGCCCAGTACGCTATCTGAAATAGGAGCGACGTGAATTGAACAAATGTGATAGAATTTTACTGAATTCTTAAATTAACCATAATATAAAATGATCTAATCGGGTCTCCGTTTGCCCTACCCTAGAAGTTTAATAGTGCATTTTACTCGACATTTCACGCGCTTTAAGATGCCGCCTAGTCCAGTAGGCTATCTGAAATAGGAGCGACGTAAATTGAACAAATGTGATAGAATTACGCTGCATTCTTATATTAACCGTAATATAAAATGATCTAATCGGGTCTCTCTTTGCCTTACCCTAGAAGTTTAATAGTGCATTTCACTCGCCATTTCATGCGCTTTGAGATGCCGCTTAGCCCATTATGCTATCTGAAATAGGAGCGACGTAAATTGAACAAATGTGATAGAATTTCCCTGAAATCTTATATTAACCTTAACGTAAAATAATCAAATCGGGTCCCTGTTCGCCCTACCCTAGAAGTTTAATAGTGCATTTCACTCGTCATTTCATGCGCTTTGAGATGCCGCTTAGCCCAATACGCTATCTGAAATAGGAGCGACGTTAATTGAACAAATGTGATAGAAGTTTGCTGAAATCTGAAATTAACCGTAATATAAAATGATCTAATCCGGTCTCTGATTGCTCTATCAAAGAAGCATAGTAGTGCATTTTACTCGCCACTCCACGCGCTATAAGATGCCGCCTAGCCCAGTACGCTATCTGAAATAGGAGCGACGTAAGTTGAACAAATGTGATAGAATTTCGCTGGGTTCTTAAATTAACCATAATATAAAATGATGTAATCGGGCCTGTGTTTGCCCTACCCTAGAAATTTAATAGTGCCTTTTACTCGCCATTTCATGCGCTTTGAGATGCCGCTTAGCCCAATGCGGTATCTGAAATATGAGCGACGTAAATGGAACAAATGCGATAGGAATTTTTAAAATTCTTATATGAACCTTAATGTAAAATGATCTATTCGGGTCTCTGTTCACCCTACCCTAGAAGTTTAATAGTGCATTTCACTCGTCATTTCATGCGCTTTGAGATGCCGGTTAGCCCAATACGCAATCTGAAATAGGAGCGACGTAAATTGAACAAATGTGATAGAATTTCGCTGAATTCTTATATTAACCAAAATATAAAATGATCTAATCGGGTCTCTGATTGCCCTATCACAGAAGCTTAGTAGTGCATTTTACTCGCCATTCCACGCGCTTTAAGATGCCGCCTAGCCCGTACGCTATCTGAAATAGGAGTGACGTGAGCTGAACAAATGTGATAGAATTACGCTGAATACTTATATTAACCGTAATATAAAATGATCGAATCGGGTCTCTGTTTGCCTTATCCTAGAAGTTTAATAGTGCATTTTACTCGCCATTTCATGCGCATTGAGATGCCGATTAGCCCAATACGCTATCTGAAATAGGAGCGACGTGAATTGAACAAATGTGATAGAATTTCCCTGAAATCTTATATTAAACAAAATACAAAATGATCTAATCGGGTCTCTGTTTGCCTTATCCTAGAAGTTTAATAGTGCATTTTACTCGCCATTTCCTGCGCTTTGAGATGCCGCCTAGCCCAGTACGCTATCTGAAATACGAGCGACGTAAATTGAAGAAATGTGATAGAATTTCGCTGAATTCTTTTATTAACCATAATGTAAAATGATCCAATCGGGGCTCTGTTCGCCCTGCCCTAGAAGATTAATAGTGCATTTCACACGTCAGTTGAAGCGCTTTGAGATGCCGCTTAGCCAAATAAGCCATCTGAAACAGGAGCGACCTAAATTGAACGAATGTGATGGAATTGTGCTGAATTCTTAAATTAACCATAATATGAAATGATCTAATCGGGTCTCTGTTTACCTTATCCTAGAAGTTTAATAGTGCATTTTACACGCCATTTCATGCGCTTTGAGGTGCCGCTTAGCCCAATACGCTATCTGAAATAGGAGCGACGAAAATTGAACGAATGTGATAGAATTTTGCTGAATTCTTAAATTAACCATAATATAAAATGATCTAATCGGGTCTCTGTTTACCCTACCCTAGAAGTTTAATAGCGCATTTTACTCGCCATTTCATGCGCTTTGAGATGCCGCATAGCCCAATACGCTATCTGAAATAGGAGCGACGTAAATTGAACAAATGTGATAGAATGTTGCTGAATTCTTATATTAACCATAATATAATATGATCTATTCGGGCCTCTGATTGCCCTATCATAGTAGTTTGATAGTGCATTTTACTCGCCATTCCACGCGCTTTAAGATGCCGCTTAGCCCAGGACGCTATCTGAAACAGGAGCGACCTAAATTGAACGAATGTGATGGAATTGTGCTGAATTCTTAAATTAACCATAATATGAAATGATCTAATCGGGTCTCTGTTTACCTTATCCTAGAAGTTTAATAGCGCATTTTACTCGCCATTTCATGCGCTTTGAGATGCCGCATAGCCCAATACGCTATCTGAAATAGGAGCGACGTAAATTGAACAAATGTGATAGAATTTTGCTGGATTCTTAAATTAACCATAATAGAAAATGATCTAATCGGGTCTCTGTTTGCCCTACCCTAGAAGTTTAATAGTGCATTTCACTCGCCATTTCATGCGCTTTGAGATACCGTCTAGCCCAGTACGCTATCTGAAATAGGAGCGACGTAAATTGAACAAATGTGATAGAATTTTGCTGAATTCTTAAATTAACCGTAATATAAAATGATCTAATCGGGTCTCTGTTTGCCCTACCCTAGAAGTTTAATAGTGCATTTTACTCGCCATTCCACGCTGTTTAAGATGCCGCCTAGCGCAGTACGCTATCTGAAATAGGAGCGGCGTAAGTTGAACAAATGTGATAGAATTACGCTGAATTCTTATATTAACCGTAATATAAAATGATCTAATCGGGTCTCTCTTTGCCTTACCCTAGAAGTTTAATAGTGCATTTCACTCGACATTTCATGCGCTTTGAGATGCCGCTTAGCCCAATACGCTATCTAAAATAGGAGCGACGTAAATTGAACAAATGTGATAGAATTTTGCTTAATTCTTAAATTAACCATAATATAAAATGATATAATCGGGTCTCTGTTTGCCCTACCCTAGAAGATTAATAGTGCATCTTACTCGCCATTTCTTGCGCTTTGGAATGCCGCTTAGCCCAATACGCTATCTGAAATATGAGCAACGTAAATTGAACAAATGTGATAGAATTTCCCTGAATTCTTCTGTTAAACAAAATATAAAATGATCTAATCGGGTCTCTGATTGGCCTATCATAGAAGGTTAACAGTGCATTTTACTCGACATGCCACGCGCTTTAAGATGCCGCCTAGCCCAGTACGCTATCTGAAATAGGAGCGACGTAAATTGAACAAATGTGATAGAATTTTGCTTAATTCTTAAATTAACCATAATATAAAATGATCTGATCGGGTCTCTGTTTGCCTTACCCTAGAAGTTTAAAGGTGCATTTTACTCGCCATTTCATGCGCTTTGAGATGCCGCTTAACCCAATACGCTATCTGAAATAGGAGCGACGTAAATTGAACAAATGTGATAGAATTTCGCTGAATTCTTAAATTAACCATAATATAAAATGATCTAATCGGGTCTCTGTTTGCCCTACCCTAGAAGTTTAATAGTGCATTTTACTCGCCATTTCATGCGCTTTGAGATGTCGCGTAGCCCAATACGCGATCAGAAATAGGAGCGACGTAAATTGAACCTATGTGATAGAATTTTGCTGAATTCTTAAATTAACCATAATATAAAACGATCTAATCGGATCTCTGTTAGCCCTATCCTAGACGTTTAATTGTGCATTATACTCGCCATTTCATGCGCTTTGCGATTCCGGTTAGCCCAGTACGCTATCTGAAATAGGAGCGACGTAAATTGAACAAATGTGATAGAATTTCCCTGAATTCTTAAATTAAACAAAATATAAAATGATCTAATCGGGTCTCTGATTGCCCTATCATAGAAGTTTAATAGTGCATTTTACTCGCCATTCCACGCGGTTTAAGATGCCGCCTAGCGCAGTACGCTATCTGAAATAGGAGCGGCGTAAGTTGAACAAATGTGATAGAATTACGCTGAATTCTTATATTAACCGTAATATAAAATGAGCCAATCGGGTCTCTCTTTACCTTACCCTAGAAGTTTAATAGTGCATTTCACTCGACATTTCATGCGCTTTGAGATGCCGCTTAGCCCAATACGCTATCTGAATTAGGAGCGACGTAAATTGAACAAATGTGATAGAATTTCGCTGAATTCTTAAATTAACCATAATATAAAATGATCTAATCGGGTCTCTGTTTGCCCTACCCTAGAAGTTTAATAGTGCATTTTACTCGCCATTTCATGCGCTTAGCCCAGTACGCGATCTGAAATAGGAGCGACGTAAATTGAACCTATGTGATAGAATTTTGCTGAATTCTTAAATTAACCATAACATAAAATGATCTAATCGGATCTCTGTTTGCCCTATCCTAGAAGTTTAATTGTGCACTATACTCGCCATTTCATGCGCTTTGCGATTCCGGTTAGCCCAATACGCTATATGAAATAGGAGCGACGTAAATTGAACAAATGTGATAGAATTTTGCTTAATTCTTAAATTAACCATAATATAAAATGATCTAATCGGGTCTCTGTTTGCCTTACCCTAGAAGTTTAACGGTGCATTTTACTCGCCATTTCATGCGCTTTGCGATGCCCCTTAGGCCAATACTCTATCTGAAATAGGAGCGACGTAAATTGAACAAATGTGATAGAATTTCGCTGAATTCTTAAATTAACCATAATATAAAATGATCTAATCGGGTCTCTGTTTGCCCTACCCTGAAGTTTAATAGTGCATTCTACTCGCCATTACATGCGCTTTGCGATACCGCTCAGCCCAATACGCTATCTGAAACAGGAGCGACGTAAATTGAACAAATGTGATAGAATTTCGCCGAATTATTAAATTAACCATAATATAAAATGATCTAATCGGGTCTCCGTTTGACCTACCCTAGAAATTTAATAGTGCATTTCACTCGCCATTTCTTGCGCTTTGGGATGCCGCTTAGCCCAATACGCTATCTGAAATATGAGCGACGTAAATTGAACAAATGTGATAGAATTTCCCTGAATTCTTCTATTAAACAAAATATAAAAGGTTCAAATCGGGTCTCTGATTGCCCTATCATAGAAGCTTAACAGTGCATTTTACACGCCATGCCATGCGCTTTAAGATGCCGCCTAGCCCAGTACGCTATCTGAAATAGGAGCGACGTAAATTGAACAAATGTGATAGAATTTCGCTGAATTCTTAAATTAACCATAATATAAAATGATCTAATCGGGTCTCTGTTTGCCCTACCCTGAAGTTTAATAGTGCATTCTACTCGCCATTACATGCGCTTTGCGATACCGCTCAGCCCAATACGCTATCTGAAACAGGAGCGACGTAAATTGAACAAATGTGATAGAATTTCGCCGAATTATTAAATTAACCATAATATAAAATGATCTAATCGGGTCTCCGTTTGACCTACCCTAGAAATTTAATAGTGCATTTCACTCGCCATTTCATGCGCTTTGAGATGCCGCTGAGCCCAATACGCTATCTGAAATAGGAGCGACGTAAATTGAACAAATGTGATAGAATTTCGCTGAATTCTTATATTAACCCAAATACAAAATGATCTAATCGGGTCTCTGATTGCCCTATCATTGAAGGTTAATAGTGCATTTTACTCGCCATTCCACGCGCTTTAAGATTCCGCCTAGCCCAGTAGGCTATCTGAAATAGGAGCGACGTAAATTGAACAAATGTGATAGAATCTTGCTGAATTCTTAAATTATCCCTAATATGAAATGATCTAATCGGGTCTGTGTTCGCTCTACCCTAGAAGTTTAACAGTGCATTTTACGCGCCATTTCATGCTCTTTGAGATGCCGCTTTGTACAATACGCTATCTGAAATAGCAGCGACGTAAATTGAACAAATGTGATAGAATTTCGCTGAATCCTTCTATTAACCGTAATATAAAATGATCTAATCGGGTCTCTGTTTGCCCTACCCTGAAATTTAATAGTGCATTCTACTCGCCATTTCATGCGCTTTGAGATGCCGCTTAGCCCAATACGCGATTTGAAATAGGAGCGACGTAAATTGAACAAATGTGATAGAATTTCGCTGAATTCTTATATTAACCCAAATACAAAATGATCTAATCGGGTCTCTGATTGCCCTATCATTGAAGGTTAATAGTGCATTTTACTCGCCACTCCACGCGCTTTAAGATGCCGCCTAGCCCAGTAGGCTATCTGAAATAGGAGCAACGTAAATTGAACGAATGTGATAGAATTACGCTGAATTCTTATATTAATCGTAATATAAAATGATCTAATCGGGTCTCTGATTGCCCTATCATAGAAGTTTAATACAGCATTTGACTCGCCATCCCACGCGCTTTAAGGTGCCGCCTAGCCCAGTACGCTATCTGAAATAGGAGCGACGTAAATTGAACAAATGTGATAGAATTTCGCTGAATTGTTATATTAACCCAAATATAAAATGATCTAATCGGGTCTCTGATTGCCCTATCATAGAAGGTTAATAGTGCATTTTACTCGCCATTCCACGCGCTTTAAGATGCCGCCTAGCCCAGTAGGCTATCTGTAATAGGAGCGACGTAAATTGAGCAAATGTGATAGAATTACGCTGGATTCTTATATTAACCGTAATATAAAAGGATGTAATCGGGTCTCTCTTTGCTTACCCTAGAAGTTTAATGGTGCATTTTACTCGCCATTTCATGCGCTTTGCGATGCCGCTTAGCCCAATACGCTATCTGAAATAGGAGCGACGTAAATTGAACAAATGTGATAGAATTTCGCTGAATTCTTAAATTAACCATAATATAAAATGATCTAATCGGGTGTCTATTTGCCTTACCCTAGAAGTTTAATAGTGCATTTTACTCGCCATTTCATGCGCTTTGTGATGCCGCTTAGCCGAGTACGCTATCTGAAATAGGAGCGACGTACGTTGAACAAATGTGACAGAAATACGCTGAATCTTTATATTAACCGTAATATAAAATGATCTGATCGGGTCTCTGTTTGCCTTACCCTAGAAGTTTAATAGTGCATTTTACTCGCCATTTCATGCGCTTTGAGATGCCGCTTAGCCCAATGCGCTATCTGAAACAGGAGCGATGTAAATTGAACAAATGTGATAGAATTTCGCTGAATTCTTATATTAACCAAAATATAAAATGATCTAACGGGTCTCTGATTGTCCTATCATAGAAGCTTAATAGTGCATTTTACTGGCCGTTTCATACGCTTTGAGATGCCGCATAGCCCAATACGCTATCTCAAATAGGAGCGACGTAAACTGAACTAATGTGATAGAATTTCGCTGAATTCTTAAATTAACCATATTATAAAATGATCTAATCGGGTCTCTGTTTGCCCTACCTTAGAAGTATAAGACTGCATTTTACTCGCCATTCCACGCGCTTTAAGATGCCGCCTAGCCCAGTAGGCTATCCGAAATAGGAGCGACGTAAATTGAGCAAATGTGATAGAATTTCCCTGAAATCTTATATTAATCAGAATGTAAAATGATCTAATCGGGACTCAGATTGCCCTATCATAGAAGCTTAGTAGTGCATTTTACACGCCCTTCCACGCGCTGTAAGATGCCGCCTAGCCCAGTACGCTATCTGAAATAGGAGCGACGTAAATTGAACAAATGAGATAGAATTTCCCTGAATTCTTATATTAACCTTAATGTAAAATGTTCTAAAAGGGTCTCCATTCGCCTTACCCTATAAGTTTAATAGTGCAATTCACTCGCCATTTCATGCGCTTTGAGATGCCGCTTAGCCCAATACGCTATCTGAAATAGGAGCGACGTAAATTGAACAAATGTGATAGAATTTCGCTGAATTCTTATATTAACCCAAATACAAAATGATCTAATCGGGTCTCTGATTGCCCTATCATTGAAGGTTAATAGTGCATTTTACTCGCCATTCCACGCGCTTTAAGATTCCGCCTAGCCCAGTAGGCTATCTGAAATAGGAGCGACGTAAATTGAACAAATGTGATAGAATCTTGCTGAATTCTTAAATTATCCCTAATATGAAATGATCTAATCGGGTCTATGTCCGCTCTACCCTAGAAGTTTAACAGTGCATTTTACGCGCCATTTCGTGCGCTTTGAGATGCCGCTTTGTACAATACGCTATCTGAAATAGCAGCGACGTAAATTGAACAAATGTGATAGAATTTCGCTGAATCCTTGTATTAACCGTAATATAAAATGATCTAATCGGGTCTCTGTTTGCCCTACCCTGAAATTTAATAGTGCATTCTACTCGCCATTTCATGCGCTTTGAGATGCCGCTTAGCCCAATACGCGATTTGAAATAGGAGCGACGTAAATTGAACAAATGTGATAGAATTTCGCTGAATTCTTTTATTAACCATAATGTAAAATGATCTAATCGGGT